>CAMTDV010000025.1:37682546-37696083 GCA_947069175.1 Scalesia atractyloides
GCTATTCATGAATGAAATTCTCGCAATGAGATGACCATTAGAAAGAGTAGAGGTGCAAGAATCTGCTCACTATTTGCAAAAGTCGGAGTTTCCAACAAAAGAATTTAAGACTTACCTCGAATTTCTTGCAATGACCTGGTGTTATGTGACATCACAACGAGATGTCAATCTTGGCGTAGTAGCCATTAGGAGAGTGGGGAGATGTGAGGACTCGTAGTTTCTTTTGCGATGCCCATAGTCGTGTTTTCCATTAGTCTGTGAAGTCCTCGTTTGGACGTACTTTCGAGTGTTCCACACCGCTTGCAGGGCCACGTGTCAATAACTGTACTCTGACCGGCAGTCATTCCACTGACGGAATTTGCATCGCTGTTGTAATCGTTCGCACATGTTTTCCCAAAGGCCTTGCCTCGAATTTCGTATGTTTCGTGTTTCTACATCCCTGAGTATGCGCTAAGTTTCATGTATTCATGCGCCTCGGCATTCTGTTTTTTGTAGGTTACCTGCTCGGGTTAGTAAAATGCATAGATGATATAGATAAAGTCATTTGCCCGAGTTAATAGTCACATCGCCTATGAAATGACCTTTAATGGATTTTGACATAAGTTAACCAAAGGTCTAAATTGTATGTTCCCAAAACTCTCAAAGTTTTGCGTATCGTATGTATTCAATTCATGTAACGTGTATAAAACACAACACTAATGCATTTTTAGAAAATCGATATGTTTACTCATTGTTTTCGGCCACGGTTGGAACCCATGTATGTGTTCTAGGCATTCTGTATGTGTTCAAGTCTTAATAAGCTAAGTCCCCGAAGGAAAGTGAGGTTAAAGCCTAGGTATCTCTACAGAAACCTAATTCACTGAAACCTATAGCTCTGATACCAATCTGTCACACCCCGGTAATTCGATTACATCAGAGCCAGGCGTGATCGACTTGTATCTTCATTGCAACGGAAGTGTAAAATGCTAAGACTTCTAGAAAATGAACGCCCGCTAAGTACTCGACTCCCAATGGGTTCTCCTATTCCAACCGTGCCATTGTTTGAAAATATAACATGAGAAAGAAACACGCGAAAATCAACATATAGTTGAGCGAGTTCATAGTTTGTTTTGAAAAAGATTTTAAGAAAATTTTTTTGTTTACCGGTTTAAAAGTTGTTGAGAAAACATAAATAAAATAATTTTTCTCGGCATGTCAATTGTAAACCTTGTTTTTGTTATATTTGAAAACCCGTCGATGTCCGCGTACGACAAAGACAACATCCCCGCATGAGACTATAACCCACCCCGTGCTAGGAAGTGCCTCGCCAAACCGTTTACTCAAGACGGTAGACTAGCAGGCGGTTATAGTTCCGATATGTAGCGAGGACTTCACTGTACAGTTTTAAGCGACCATACGGCCCTTAGTGTTAAGTAGTGGACAATCCAGTCCTTGTGTCTTCGTGCCTCGCACGAGTATATGTGGGTCTAACCCACTCGAGTCTTTGTGCCTCGCACAAATGAGAATGGGCCTAGCCCGTTTGAGTCTGTAAGCAGGACCAACCTGTCCCCTTACTTGTATGTAGGACACCCCAGTCCTCGAGTCTGTAAGCAGGACTAACCAGTCCCCTTGTTTGTATGTAGGACAATCCAATCCCGTTGTAGCTAAGACATTCCGTCACTAGCCATGAAACTCATGCACGTTCAGAAAATACACGTGTGTTTTGTAAAACCGGTATGTTTAGCATAAACCTTTTGTAAACCATTTATGTAGTTCGAATTCGTTTGTAACGTGTTTAGAAATCTGTTGTTTTTGGTCATCGAAATGTTGTGTACTTTTGCAAAACTTGCATGTCTTTCCACCCCCCGAAAACATTTATAAAAATATTAAAACCGTAAAAACCGGGGGCTATAAACTCACCTGGCCAGCAAGCGTAAGCTCCAAATACAACAAATGATAAGTAAATAGCAAATAGGAAATGGCAAAGTCCGCATCTACGTGAACCGACCTACTTGTGCCCTAAAGCATAAAGGACATCTTAAGGTCTATACAATGTTTCTAAAGTGCAAATTGGTCATGTGTCAAATTCACCCAACTAGCAAGACTTGACGTGAATACTTGAAAAATATGAACGTTTAAAACAAAGATCCGTTGGTGATTTGTTTACGTTTCTTGAAATATGTTTGTATTTTCAATAAAGTAATTTATATTAATATATAAATATATATATGATGCACTAAACCATGACCCGTATTACTAACCAACTTTAATATTCGTGTCCGGGTGTATAAAACTATGACTTGTTGTTACCCGAGAACCAACACAACTAGTTTTCCAAATAAATATAATAAATATTTATTTTTAAGAAATAATTAGTCTCATATAAACAATTGTGTTTTTATTACTTGAAAACCCAAGATGGTTTAACACTAAAAAAACCATATACAAATCTGCTTAAGATATAATTCTATAATTTTGCGGCGATTTCAATTAACTTAGAATTACGCAAAAACATATATCTAAAATTCGTTGAACTACATATCATGAAAATATATGCATATTCTTGGAGTTCAAATGTTGACTAGAAATAATCGTATAATATTTAACAAGGTTTCTTAGCAAAATATATAATAAAAGTCATTATAAAATCTTGAAATAGATTATTATATGTTTGGGTCTACTAAAATATATATAATTTTAAAGCTACAAAAGAGTATATGTATATATATAGATATATATTAAGTCTAAGGAAAGTATCATAAGAAAACTAGATATAAATGAGAAAACTAGAAAACTAACTCAAAAAGCAAAAAAAAAGCAAAAAAACATACAATTTTTTATATATTTTTTTTATAAAAATCGCTATATTTTATGTATAAAAAAAACTTTTTTTCAAAAAAAAAAACTTGTACTGCACATGTGCACTATATGTGTACTACAGATGTGCATTATATGTTTATGTTGCACATGTGCATTATATGCTTTTTTTATTTTTTATTTTTAAGTTTTTTTATATAATATATATAGCGAATTTTAATAAAAAATAAAAAAATAAAATTTTTGATATGTTTTTTTTGGCTTTTTTAGTTAGTTTTTTGATTTTCTCATTTAAACTAGTTTTCTCATAATCCATCCCCATTAAATCTAATATATATATACATCTATATATAGTTTATATTTTTAGCGTTTCTAAATTCCCTTCACATGTCCAAAATTCTTCTCTATTACACATTTACCAAATCCATCAACTTACTAGTTCATATATTAAGTTTTACTCCACAATAATATACAAATCACCAACATATATACGTTTGATAAGCCTCATGACTAATAAAAAAAATATGCCATATAGGTTTTAGGAAAAGAGAGACAAGTTATCAAAGGTTGTTAGTTCTTATTATTAACTAACTTTATACAACTACAACCATTGGGTGAATCCACACAACATAGCACTAGATTATAAAAGATCTAAGGTTAGGGTAGTGATTCTTACTAAAAGTAAATAATGACGAAGGATGAAAGCTTGCGATAACACTTGATCTTTCTTGAAGACACCCTAAAACACCCTTGGAAACCTTGATCTTTACTTAGATTATGAAGGAGCACTTGGACAAATTTAATTGTATATGTATGAGTGTTGGTCGAGAGATAAGAGGAAAGAAGAGAGTGATGTAATTTTGTTGTATGCTCCAAAATATCTAAGCCTTACAACACAAATGAGAAAAAATTATATAATAAGTATGAAGGGTTTTTATGGGGTTTTCGGCAGATAGGGTATGGTGTGGGAAGTTATTTTTTTTAATCGTTCAAACTATAGCATGATGTATGTATGTATGGGATGAATAGGTAGACTAGAGATGGGCTTGACTTTTGGTGGTACCATTGGATGGGGAAAAGATAGTAATGAAGAGTTGATATACCCAACTTGATTATTTAGTCATGTGGTGATATAGTGTAAAGTTCGCATTTGTTAGATGTGTAGAATACCATTTAATTATACCCACTAATTACTCGTTTTTATAACATATAAAAAAATCATAATAAATAAAAAAAATATGAATGCGTTGGGTGCATAAAAATGTATTTTTATACGTTTGTTCACATACAAGTTGAATAAGTCTAAGTAACTAATAGTTCGCTGGTATAATAGTTATCGTTTAACGACTCCACTAGTTGGATCGGTTTAGTGCTCGATTTCGCGTTAAAAAAAACATTTATATAAACAATATAATACACATCGTCAAAATTTTACCGAGTCTCGTGTTGACCCGTTGACCGAATTTGACCACCGTTGACCCGAACCCGAACCGTGACTGGGTTCGAAACCGAACCTTTCGGGATGTCTTAAATGTTTATTTAAAGTCGATGATTGACGCGTACATTCGCTTGGTGCTAAAATCACGTAAAATGCTTGGGTTGTCGTTTCTAGTCCGTTTTTCAATCCGATTTCAACTGTGAATATTAAAATTTAATTACCAAGCTAATTATGTCCTAATATCTCAGCTTTTAAGGTGATACATGAGTCTGATGCTTCCGTTTCATTGTCGGTGCGTTCTTGTAGTCGCGTTTTTCGTTCCCGTATGCGCTTTAAGCCATGTCATGTTCGGCAGTCTGAATAATTCACATAATTAGAAATATAGGATAAATTTAAGCGCAAAATTTGTATTTTTATGCGTTGTCAGAATTTCGTTCAGTGTCAGTTTGTGGAATTTAAACGCGCGCAAGAGTTTACGAAGTCCCAATCGCTTATCGTACAATTCAAATAGGCGTTTCTAGGCATTCCAAAGGCCTAATTTAGTTAATTTACGTCTAATTACGCTACATATTAATGTCTTACTATTTTTTATTCGCGTAATTAAAAGGTGAAAATTACCGGTTGTCACAAAATACCCTTTACATAACTTAGAAATAAGTTTTGAGGGCTTCGGTATGGCGAAAACATACTTTTCTAACTTCAGGGGCTATTTTGCAAATTTTGCGAAAGTATGCATTTAAGTTCTTTTCGCTATCCGAAACATGTACGGACTTCCAAAAATTTTTGTAATCATTAAAGTATCATATTTTAGTGATTGGAATGCAAAAATATCATTCCTTACGCATTTACGGTCACACACGCGTTCGTTACGATTTTCGTCGTAATTAACCAAAAATCGCGACCGTGCGACCAAACGAACCGACATCTGGAATATTTTTGGACATATTTCAAGTTCCCTATACTTTAAAGTCCTTACGGAACTTAAATATTGGGTTAACGGGTGTTAGAAATGCCAAAACACGACGACAACACGTGCAGGGACCTGTTCTGCCATTTTTGAAACTTCAAGAATTGAATATGGGGGCTAGGTGTAGTGCGTAGCTCTAGAGGGTTACCCGTCGCATAGCGCGACGCCCCTGTTTTCAAAGAAACATGTGCTGGAACTTCCAGCTACATTCCTTTGCCACCAATTCGCAATTTTTGACACATAGCTCTAGAATTGCCACACTTAATCTGGTTATAACACCTCATAAACACTTGTTAACACCACACACCACCTCCCAACACTTGTCTTGATCATATTCATCCTCTACATCTATAAATATCATGTTCTTCATCATTTTGAATCTTTTCAACCTCCATCTTGCTCTCACCTGCTACAAATCCGAATTTGCAACCAACTTGGAGCTTTCTCTGTGATTCTTTAGCAATCCTTTGTGTTTGTAAGTGTTCCTTTCTTTTCTTGTTCAATTCTTGTAGTTTAATTGGACTAAAAGTCAAAAAATTTTACTTTTGTTTGACTTCCAGGTTTGATCATGAATTGATTAACATAAAGTCCAATTGAACTTTGTAATATGATGGTAATCAAGATGGTTATGATTCTCAGTGATCATGCCTACTGATTTCCACCTTTTCTAGTCTTAGTGACAAGTCAAAGTTTCGGTCAAAATGTGATTTTTGCGCATTTTGCAACGGATCTATTTTCGGGTATCAAAACAGGTTGTTTTTATGCCAAAATACTATTATAAAACTTATTTAGACATGTCAAGAACATGTGAAATTCGCACTGTTGTTATAGTGCTTATTTAGAGTCAAAAGTCTAGCAGTTTGACCACCGCTTTGAGTTTCGAATCTGACCGTTTGTTTGATCTTTAGATCCGATCAAATACATATTTATGATAAATATATAGGGAATAACCCTTTGAGGTTATACCCATTGGTCATAACCGCTTGGTTAGTCAAATGAGAAGTCCATATGTATTCCTTAAAATGCTGAAAATACCCTTTCTGCACTTAAATTAGTTTTGAACATATAAGAGCATTGTTTTGACATCTAAACTGATTATACAACTTATATAAATAACTATGGCATATTAGACTTGTCATATGATATATTTAACCATCCAAACCCATAGTTACGTTTTTGACCCGTTAAAGTGGCGTAAACCACTTTAGCGAGCCGTAACGAGCCAAAACACTTTGAAATGCTTCCAAATCAGAATGTTTAACATTATGAACCATATTATACAAGATCCAACTCTTGTTTGGTTTATATATTTCATTCTATCCGATTTCACGTTTTCAAGTTTCGACACTAACATGTAATTATCCGATACACTAGGAACCACTTCAACACTTGAACTCTTGATCCTTTGAGCTTTGTTATATCATTTGAACAAGATCTATACGCAATCCCAGGCGAGTACATTGCTCCCCCTCTTTTACGTTTTCCAAATATTTTGGGATGATTCATATGTGTAATCAATCTTTCTCAAATGTATGGCATGTATGTGTCTACTAAGTGCTTATTTTGTGTATTAATTCCGATTATGCATCACGACAATTGATGACTTGACAATTAAAGAGATCTTTCAGGGCCTATATCCTTGTAGAATCTTTATATCCTTATAGTTAGTTTCTCAAAGGATATCTGAAGTACACTCTTAAATTTTTTATCTAGTGAGATTTCTAGGAAGTACCCTACGAGGAACGATGGTTTTGGTTTATGTGTAGAATTGTTGGTTATTTAGATAAGGAAACTAGAGTAATACAATAAGAACATGGTGGATACGCTGCAGGTACTTCCTATATATAAGTGTGCTTATTGTATTACCCTTCGTTGCCTTATCCGAATCACCATTAGGATTATGTTTTTGTGATACAATGTGACAAGACTTAATTCCCATTACATCTACCTATCTTTATAGTTAGATATGTGTGGGATGTTTACAGTACTAATTGGTAGTCCTTGATTGGATTTTGTGTACTTTAATGCTTGTTTGACAAGACAATATGACAAGACTTAATTCCCATTACATCTACCTATCTTTATAGTTAGATATATGTGGAATATTTAAAGTACAAATTGGTAGTCATTGATTGGATTCTGTGTACTTTAATGCTTATTTGACAAGACAATGTGACAAGACTTAATTCCCATTACATCCACCTATCTTTATAGTTAGATATTTGTGGAATTATTTAAAGTACTAATTGGTAGTCATTGATTGGATTCTTTGTACTTTAATGCGTATTTGCGAGACAATTTGACAAGACAATGTGACAAGTTGATGATAATGTGTTTATGTGGTTAGTTGGGATTATGATAACCAAACAAGTGTAATACCATAAGAACATGGTGGATACGCCGCTGGTACTTCCTATATATAAGTGTTCTCATTGCATTACCTTTGTAGCGTTATTCGAGTCACTTTAGGATTTTGTGTGCATTTGATTTGAAGATTCGACAACCAAATCCATTAAGAATCCTTTCATAATTTGTAGGATAGAATCTTAGAAGGATATTTAGTATTATTATAAATCATTGATTGATTTCAAATAATACTCACGCGAGTTATGACCAATTTCAGTGTATTATTGTTAATCCTTGGACTGGATTTCTAATAACATACTTACAAGTTTATGGACGACTTCATTATGTTTACAAAGAACAAAGTACAATTTTCAAAGGCATGAAAATTTCTTAGTAATGATCATGATGCTATATACAAAACTCTATTGTCACAAGTTTCATAATCAAGTTAATGTATTGAAATGCTAACCCTTTTCCCCATTCTTTGGCTAAAACGAGTCGATTTATAATTGGTAACTCTCGTAGTTCTCAAAGTATTGTAATACCAAACCTTTTGCCATTTATTTGGCTAACAAAACTATGTGCTCGCCAACATTATTTGTTGACGTCTCTTTTTCACATATGTTTCAGGTTGACGATTATTCGAGCATGCTACACATAGGAATGCATCCGGGCTTTAGACTTCTTTAAACAAAAGACAATTACATGTATTCTTTGTATTGTAAAACAATGTAATACTAATGAAACAATTTAGTACCAGTTGTGGCTGAGCACTTTGTAACGTGACTCCCTGATATTTCCGTCGCGTCTTGTTGTATTACGCGATTGGGGTGTTACAGATTGGTATCAGAGCACTGGTTATAGGGAATTAGGTTATTAGAATGCCTTTAACCTAGTCTATAACCCTTCTAGGGACCCGAACATGAGTAGACTTAGGATTCCTATCCTAATCCTCATCCTTACTCGTGCCACAACTACACTATAATTCATAAATCATCTATCCTTAGATGGTTTATCCTAAATCCTTAGGCTTTATGCCTTAAGGAATTTCTCAAAATATTTTTCTTTCAAAACATCTTTAATGGAATGTTTCTCAATTATTTTCACAAACTTTTTCGTCAAAATATTTCTTGACATATTCATCTCAAGTGTTTTATCAAAAAGGTTTCTCAAAAATGGTTTTCTCAAACGCTCTCAACAAAATGTTTCTCAACCTATTTATCTCAAATATTTTATCAAAAGGTTTCTCGAAATACTTTTTCAAAAGTTTTCGTCAGAATATTTCTCGACTTATTTATCTCAAACATTTTATCAAAAAGATTTCTCAAAATGTTTTACTCTCAAACATTTTTTCGTCGAAATCTTGGGTTTTATTAATGTGAAGTCATGCAATCTGGAAGGTTGAACGCCTGTACCCCGAGTTTTCTGTCTAAGGCTAGAGTGTTCGTACAAACCCGCATTATCGGACCAGTCACTCTTACCTAGGAACTCTTAGGGTGAGTGTTCACTTATAGGCTAAAGCATGTCTTCTCGAAACATTATGAAAACCCATCTGCCTTGATCGGACAAACAACTTCTAAACATTACTACTTTTGTGACATTACTCTGACATGTTACCTTCGGTAACATGTTATGACTACATTCTATCACCCGAAACAAAGTTTATTTTCAATTTTTATTCATCTCACGACACTTTACAAATTCTACTTCATTTTCCAATACAGTTTTAGACTTTCAAAATTTTCAAAATTTTTTTATCATTTGGATGAGAATTTTCAAAATTTATCCACAAAATTTCTTCATTTCGAAAAATTTAAGGTAAAATTATTTTACCTTAAAAATAAAATTAGAATTTAAATGGTAAGGAATTTATAACACAAACCATTAACTTGGTTTGTATTTTCTCGTCCAAATATATAGCAAAAGTTTATATTTTTTTTAAAAGCAATTTTCAAAACAAAATCTACAACACTATTTTTTAAGATACAAGAACAAGGTTTTTGAACAAAGCCAAGTCCAAATTTTCAATTTACTATGGTATTTTAAGCTTATAACAAACCTACGAAATCTCACTTAATTTGTTTTCACTGTAGCTATTTGTACAAAAGATGCCTCCTTACCGTGACAACACTTGGTACGCTGAAATGGCAGCAATGATCGCTCAACATCTTGCTGCTACACTCCCAGACATTTTGACCCAGGTTAATCAAAACAAGAACAACAACAACAATGTTCCTACGCCATGTAACTACAAACAATTCAACTCGGCTGAACCACTCAAGTTTAATGGGTCTGAGGGAGCAACTAGGCTCCTACAATGGTTTGAGAGTATAGAAAGCACATTCTGCCATGTTCAGTGTACTAGTGAGCGTAAAGTAGAGTTTGCCTCGAGTGTTTTCCAAAAGAGAGCACTCACTTGGTGGAACCAGATCATGAGGGACAGAGGTGCGGAAGTAGCTATGGCACAAACGTGGGAAGAATTCAGGAATCTTATGATGAGAGAATTCTGTCCACGACACGAGATAAGGGCACTTGAAGACGAATTTTACTATCTCAAACAAGATAGTGGGGAAAATCGTGCCTACACTGACCGTTTTGAACAGTTAAGTCTACTCTGCCCCACTATGGTCACACCATTGGATCGGGCCATTGAAAAATACATTGATGGCCTACCGAATCCTGTCCAAGATATTGTCACTAGCAGTAGATCTACGACGCTTAGGGAGGCTAAGGAATTAGCCGCCACCCTAACCGACTCTCAGGTTAGAAAAGGGAAACTTTTTCGAAAGGAAGACAAGAAACGAACTACACAAGAAACAAAGGGTAAATCTTCCCGAAATTCTAAGAAGCGCAAGACTTCAAGGAATTTTGCGATCCCTGCACCAATCCCACTCAACTCTGTACCCGTTAGGGGGTTTCATCGTGGGAAACATCCTCAGTGCAATCATTGCAACTATCACCAGCCAGCAAATTCTCCATGCCGCCAGTGTACAATCTGTGGTCTTCTTGGACATCTAGCTGCAACCTGTCGCATCTAAAACCAAGCTACCCATACTCAGACATGTCCTCGTTATCCAGCTGGAGCATGTTTCAACTGCGGTGATTTAAATCATTTTAAGCGAAAATGCCGAAGCTTGCAAATGCTAATGGACAAGTGTACAATGTCAATGAGGTTCAAGCTGATGATCAAGCACTTATGAACATTTGAACCTTTATGTTTTCCTTATGTTATCTAAAAACTATGAACGATATTTCAGCTATATTTGTAATGATAATATGAATTTCAAGAAGTTTTTCTTCATTTATTCGCAGTTCAGTTACAAATTCCAATATGTGTGTAAATTACAACTACATATCAACTTCGAGGATTCTGTTCTTTATTGTTAGGAACTAAATCTCGTAAGAATAGCATATTATGATTTGCACACTAGTGCATTCATACAATTGCTGCAAAAGAAACACTACAAATAATATGTGCCTATGTCTACTTTCGTGTTTATATGACACTATACATGCTTTGATTACATTGTACGTATAGTATATGATTTCAATTGCATTTGTTTCATATGTTGACTTAGCATATTTAGTACAAGATTTTCAAAGACATTTCTTGCTATGTATGTTGACTGAGCATACTAGTACATGGTTTCAATACATTTTGATAACATGCTTACACTGTTACTGACATATTGGTGTGTTGAACTCGACAATGATACATTCATTAACATTTATGCCGACCATTAGGTTTGTCACCTCATTCCCGCTTCCTAGTTTTGGAAGTATCCATTGGGAATGAAAGAATCCGATGCACATTGGTAAACCTTTGTCTTAATAAAGGTTTATCCGACAATTAACAAGGTTTGAATGTATTCGCCAACGAACCATAAAATATGTTTTAACAATAAAAAAGCAATGGTTTATAAAACATAACTTTTGATTTGATCAAAACTTTTGTTTATTCGAAGATGTTGTTTTATACAAGACATTTTTACTATACGAGACATTGGTTTACTTGACATGGGTTTACATGACTATTGGTTTATAACAAGGAACGATGAATAATTTGGCTTACACAAAGAATAATGATTTATTTATGACAATTTATGCTTAGTATATAATGCATACTACCAGTATGCTTAGTGTGAAACATATATTAATATTTGTACTAGAATGAAATACCTGCTACTAATTTTGTTGTATGCAAAACAAGTGGTGTATTCATTACTAGTATGAAACATGCCCTAATTCAATAGTTATTGTGTTGCGATGATGTATGTTTGATTTCAATATTGTGTTATGACGATGATTATTTGATTTCGTTATTGTTTCGACCTTATTATCTATTTCCCTTACTTAACAAGAGGAGCTGTGTGGACCATGTGATGAAACGCGTAATTATGGGTGCACACTTAATTACAGGGATCGACACATGAGAATCATAGTAAGTTTTATTAAGATGGTGGCATAAAAACTATAGTGATTAGGTAACAGGAAGGGTATGACGCAATAAGACCACGGTGGATACGCCGATGGTACTTCCTATATATAAGTGTTCTTATTGTGTTATTCTTAGGAACGTTACCAGGATCGCTTGAAGGTTTTATGTTATCTTGGACCATTATGTGATTATGTGATTATTTGTTATTTGGTTATTGAATGCAATGGACAAGACGAGTACATTCATTAACTCTATTTAGCCGATCGGGAGTATATTATGGTGTTAAAGGTGACGATCTTGATGCCACGGTATGTTGACCCGTCTCCTATGCATGAGATGCTCATGGTACTGGATGTACCTCGTGGGACGTTAGAAACCGTGTACGTATGGTTAGGCTTGAATGTACACCCCTTTGTTGCTAGGATTTACACTAAAGACTTAGTATAACATGGTGCCGTTTTTACACAATCGATGACGCCTTAAAGATTCAAAAGTTCTAAAGGTTTTGAATACCTTGAGATATTTTGAATATATACGATTACGCTTCGGATCCACCAAACATTCCCAACACCAAATGATGCTCCGCATCTTTGGAATCTCGAGCCTTGTTACCATTCAGTTGTTTCAAACACACTCTATGGTCTCCTTCGAATAAATTTCGGGATGAAATTTCCTAAAGTAGGGGAGACTATGACATCTGAGACATTTTAATCATTTTACAAATTCAAAACGAGTTTATATTCAAAAAAGATTTCACATATTCAGTCCTTGTTCGATTTCAAATTCTTATATAACTTCTGTAAGCGAAACCGTAAACCGGTATGCAAATGAAAGCTATTTAACACGATGTTACTCTGAGACAATGACACAAGCTTAACATACCCTAAATAACATTTACATAACTTAGAAATAAGTTTTGAAGGGTTGGTATGTCAAAACAGACCTATTTGATCAAAGGGACTATTTACACAAACTACAAAAGTCTACCGATTCTCATAGCAACGCACACTCCGGAACAAATTATAATCTTAACATACCTTAAATACCCTTTACTTAACTTAGAAATTAGTTTTGAGGGCTTCGGTATCGCAAAAAACACACTTTTTTAACTTCAGGGGCTATTTTGCAAATTTTGCGAAAGTATGCCTTTAAGCGTTTTTCGCTATCCGGAACATGTACGGACATCCAATAATTTTTTAATCATTAAAATATCATATTTTAGTGACTGGAATGCAAAAATATCATTCGTTACGCATTTACGGTCACACACGCGTTCGTTACGATTTTCGTCGTAATTAACCGACAACCGCGACCGTGCGACCAAACGAACCGACCTCTGGAATATTTTTGGACATATTTCAAGCTCCCTATACTTCAACGTCCTTCTGGAACTTAAATATTGGGTTAACGGGTGTTAAAATGCCAAAACACGACGAAAACACGTGCAGGGACCTGTTCTGCCATTTTTGAAACTTCATAATTGAAAATGGCGGCTAGGTGTAGCGCGTTGCTCTAGAGGGTTACTCGTCGTGTAGCGCAACACCCCTGTTTT